>CM039592.1:31161373-31177967 GCA_022457205.1 Saccharum spontaneum
AACTATACGCTGTGCTTATAATTCTGATCAATTTAACGCTCTCTATAATCCTGTTGTGGGGATCAATATTATGTCCGAAGCTTTTGCACTTAATTTATTTGGGAAACTTGTTTTAACCCCCTCAACAAAGGTCATAAAGGAATCTTCGGGACGATTAGTCCCTAGTCTTGGAATTATTAATGTCCTACCCTTTATGGTAGAAGGCTCCATGGTTCATTTGAACTTTTATATCTTTGATATATGGGGTTTCGACCTACTGATTGGACAACCTTTTAGAAGACTCCTTTATGAAGGTCAAACTAGAAACCTCTACATTTCTTTGGGAAAGGATTTTAAACTTCCAATTACAATAACTCACTCCTTGAATAATAAGACCGAGCCATATCTTTTGCCTGATCCTATGGAGGAGGTAAAGGCTGCATCTCTAGAACTTTTAGATGATCCAGACTTAGAAGAGGAAGCCCTCTTCTTCACTGAAGAAGAGGCCGAACCTTATGAACCTGAACCCTTAGATGAGTTTGCAGAAACACCTAGACCCCCCATAGAACTCAAAACTTTACCACCCGGTCTTACCTATGCTTTCCTAAACAATAATCCAGAGTTTCCTGTGATCGTTAGTAATAAACTCACTCAGGAGCAAACTCTGCGATTAATGACCATTCTTGAAAAACACCACTCTGTTTTCGGCCACTCACTTCAAGATCTCACAGGAATCAGTCCTATGATTTTTACCCATCGTATTCCGACAGATCCTTCTGTTACACCCTCTCGAGAGCCTCAACGTAGACTTAACAACGCGATGAGAGAGGTAGTTAAAAAAGAAGTTATAAAGTTGCTGCATGCAGGGATTATATATCCTGTGCCGCATAGTGAGTGGGTAAGCCCTGTTCAAGTTGTGCCTAAAAAGGGAGGCATGACTGTTGTTACTAATGATAAGAATGAGCTAATTCCGCAACGCACCGTCACTGGGTGGCGGATGTGCATAGACTATAGAAAACTTAATAAAGCCACGAAAAAGGATCATTTTCCTTTGCCTTTTATAGATGAGATGCTTGAGCGGTTAGCAAAACACTCGTTATTCTGTTTTCTAGATGGATATTCAGGGTATCACCAGATCCCTATCCATCTTGATGATCAAAGCAAAACCACTTTTACATGCCCATATGGAACGTATGCTTATCGTAGAATGTCTTTTGGGTTATGTAATGCACCAGCTTCTTTTCAAAGATGTATGATGTCTATATTTTCTGATATGATTGAAGAGATTATGGAAGTTTTCATGGATGATTTTTCTGTTTATGGAAAAACTTTTGATAATTGTCTTGAAAACTTAGACAAGGTTTTGCAAAGATGCAAAGAAAAGCACTTAGTCCTTAACTGGGAAAAATGTCATTTTATGGTTAGGGAAGGAATAGTGCTAGGACACCTAGTGTCTGAAAGAGGTATTGAGGTAGATAGAGCTAAAATTGAAGTAATTGAACAACTACCTCCACCTGTGAATATAAAAGGAATTCGAAGTTTTCTTGGCCATGCTGGTTTTTATCACAGATTTATAAAAGACTTTTCATTTATTGCTAGACCACTCACTCTTTTGCTAGCCAAGGATGCTCCTTTCGAATTTGATGATGCATGTTTAAAAGCTTTTGAATTATTAAAGAATGCACTCATCTCTGCACCAATCATTCAACCCCCTGATTGGTCGTTGCCTTTTGAAATTATGTGTGATGCTAGTGATTATGCTGTGGGGGCAGTTTTGGGACAAACTAAAGATAAAAAGCATCATGCAATTGCTTATGCAAGTAAAACTTTGACAGGAGCTCAACTTAATTATGCAACCACTGAAAAAGAGCTTCTGGCTGTTGTTTTTGCCATTGATAAATTTAGATCTTATTTAGTTGGAGCTAAGATAATTGTTTACACTGATCATGCTGCACTAAAATATTTGCTCACTAAGAAAGATGCTAAACCTCGCTTAATCAGATGGATTTTATTACTCCAAGAATTTGACTTAGAAATAAAAGATAAAAAGGGAGTAGAAAATTCTGTTGCTGATCACTTGTCTAGAATGTACTTTAAGAATTCACAGGAACCCCCCATTAATGACTCACTCCGGGACGACATGCTTTACGGGATTAACAGATCTGACCCCTGGTATGCAGATATTGTTAATTTTATGGTTTTAGGTTATGTACCACCCGGAGCAAACAAGAAGAAGCTTATTCAGGAAAGTCGTTCACATATATGGGATGAGCCATATCTCTTCCGAGTATGCGCTGATGGCCTACTTAGAAGATGTGTGACCACTGAGGAAGGATTGAAGATCATCGACAGATGTCACTCATCACCATACGGAGGTCACTATGGAGCATTCCGTACACATTCAAAGATCTGGCAATGTGGATTCTACTGGCCTACGATGTACGATGACACGAAGCAATATATCAGAAGATGTGGGCCATGTCAAAGGCACAGAAACATAAATACAAGAGATGCTATGCCACTCACCAACAACCTTCAGATTGAGCTCTTTGATGTTTGGGGAATAGACTACATGGGTCCATTTCCTCCATCAAAGAAGTGTGAATTCATCTTGGTGGCAGTTGACTACGTCTCCAAGTGGGTAGAAGCACTACCTTGCAAGCGTGCCGACAATATTAATTCAAAGAGGATGTTTGAAGAGATTATATTTCCAAGATTTGGAGTCCCTAGTGTGGTGATAAGTGATGGGGGATCACACTTCATCGACAAACGCTTTGAGCATTATCTAGCAAAACATGGAATCCATCACAACGTTGCTACCCCATATCATCCTCAGACAAGTGGCCAAGCAGAGACTTCCAACAAACAAATCAAGAACATTCTTCAGAAAATAGTAAATGAGATGGGAACAGCATGGAAGGAAAAGTTACCCGATGCACTCTGGGCATACCGGACAGCATACAAGACCCCAATTGGAATGACCCCATACCAATTGGTGTACGGGAAGACTTGCCACTTGCCTGTTGAACTAGAGTTCAAAGCACACTGGGCCATAAGAAGATGGAATATGGACCTAGATGTTGCTGGAGATCATAGAAGAATGCAACTATCAGATTTGGAAGAATGGCGAGAGAAAGCATATCACAATTCGAAGATCTACAAAGAAAGAGTCAAAAGATGGCATGACAAGAGGATCAAGAAGAAGGAGTTCTCACCCGGAGATAAGGTATTACTTTTTAATTCCAGGGTGAAGCTTTTCGGGCATGGAAAACTCCGGAGTAAATGGGAAGGACCATACAAGGTAGTCAATTCATCATCCCACGGAGCTATTACACTTCAAAACGACGAAGGTACGTTATTCAAGGTAAATGGTCAACGTCTTAAATTATTTTTAGAACCCAATAAAGAATTAGAAGAAATAGACGTGATCCATTTTTACCTTCCGATGGAGAATTAAAGCCCGACCTTTTTAATCTGACGTTTTTGGGCCACGTATATATTTTTTGGGATAAAAATACTTCTAGAAACATGCTCGAGCAAGCGGGCCCGCAGAGGAGGCAGGCCCAGGGCGGGCGCCCTGAGGATGAGGGCGGGCACCCTGCCCTGGTGTCCCCTCAGCCCCGGCCTCTTCCGACGTGCTTTCCTCATCTATGGTTATCCAGAAAATTCCGCGAATGGGTTGTTACGCACGCCCGGCGGCGGGATGGATCTAAGGAAACCCTAGAGGCACTTTTTGACCCCTATATAAACAGACCCTTGACGTCAGCTTTCAACACCAATTCATTCAATCCTTCTCTCCTCCTCAATTAGAGCTTGTCTAGTTCCTTGCTTCTCCAATGGCCGAGAAGACCCACCGCAACTAGGAGATCGTCCCTTACGACCTCAACCGCAAGCCCAAGGATGACCTCGACGCCTACGTCCCGGCCAACACAGAGCGACAGCTAGCAGCCCCACCATCAAACCAGCGCAGCTCAATCTCATCCTACTACGCCCAACCAGTTCTTACTGCACCACCGCAGCCCCTTCTTCTCAAGGGACCGTCGTCCAAGCAAGAAGCCATCGTCAAGGTACCAGCCGGACCAACCGGAGCGGCGAGATCAGCAGCGTCCACTACACTACAGAGAAGGAGAGGCCCCGCTTCAAAGGAGTTAGGACAACAAAAGTTCGCTTCATCCCACCAAAGGAAGTTCCTAAGCACGCTCTCAATTCGTTTGAGACACCACCGAAGCGCCGCAGGACCATAGCAGATGTGGATGAGGACATCAGGACAGCAAATAGACATATTATGGAACTTCAGTCCACAGTTAGCTCCCCTAGTAGGCAGGTCTCCAACCTGAACACTACTGTGCTCGCGCTTAAACGTGACCTTTCTGATGCCCTTGCTAGGATCAGGGATTTAGAGCAACACTGAGCTATCTAGATTAGACCTTGAGGCAGTGTGTCTTAGTCTTCATCATTAGATTCATTTAGATTCAATTTAGTTTAGATTAGTTCGCTTCATTAGTCAGTGTAATAAATGCCTCAAGACAAATAAAGATTATTATTATTATTATGCCTCGTGTATCTCCACTTTATTTTTATGCAAGAAAGCAGGAAACAAGTATGGGGGAATCCTCTCGACATGGTAAAAGCACTTCGATTGCACCACTCCATGATTCAGGTACATACTCTGCACGCTTTATTTACATATATACAAATACATATTGGGCTGTGTAGAATATTGTTCCTAACATGATAATTTAAAAAGACAAAAATATTTTTAATCATGATCAATCTCACTCTGTGATATTTCTGAAAACCTGCATTTATTGAAAATCATTTTAAAAACCATGTGTTACTCAAGTCATTGTGGAATGTGAGATGGTAGAATATGAGTATCTTATTCTTGAAATCTTTGTCGCTTGGAGATTTTCTTTTCAAAAACTTCAAAAATATGGCTACCATCCTCAGTATTTTATATGCCTGATAAACCTAAAAATATTAATTTGCTTTGTATTGAGTTTGTGCAAAACGAGTTAGACCCTTGTTGAGAGATTTATCATGCTCCCAAGATCAAGACATTTTTATTCAGAAAGATTCACTCTTCCGAAGTATTATTGCATTAGAGGCATGGGCTATGCAAAAATATATTTCGAGGAAATAAAAAGGAGCAAGTGCTCGACAACCTCGCAGAAAAATGGACAAGTGTCCGGAAGTAGAATTAGGGGTACCTCAGTATCCACCTAAAAAAATGAGATGATAAAAATATATATGGTAAAAAGAAAATGATAGCCCATGGTCCCTCTAATAAGCAATATGCCAGTAAGAGTTGACAAGTTTTAATTTTCAAAGTCTTTGATCTAAGAGTATGGCATTCCTCTCCTCGGATCCCGTTTTGACCCAGGCAATATATGCAAAGTAAGTATGCTTGAGAATTTCTACAAATTAAAACAGCCTCAGTGAGATATACAAAAGATAAATGAGTGATCTGAGAGCCCCTATGAGGATAAAGGTATGCTAAGTTTTCTATTCAAAAATATATAAAAAACTCCAAGTGACAGGGTTGAGAAGAAGAAAGGATCTCTACTTCAACCATATATTTCCCTGACTACAGTGCACAGTGGACATTCACAACACCCTGCAGGTATAAAAAGAATGCTTTACAATGTTTCAACCCCAGTTATTTTTCTGAACCATCCTTTTCTCGAGGACGAGTAAAAGCCTAAGTATGGGGGTGTTTGTTGACGGTTCTTAAGTATCAATTTTAATTATCCAATAAATAAGGAAAAGGACTTATATGCAAGCAACACCTAGAATTAGGGTTTGATCTGACAGAATTCCACGAGTTTTGTTGTTTATCTGTTTCTACAGGGGGTTATCAGGAAATACAAAGGAAAGGCCCACACGTCGGAATTACATAGAGATATTAACGTGTTCACCGATTTTCTATCATCTAGAAGACTCCAGAAGCCACAGGATCGAACGGGAGGCCGAACGGGCCCGGGACCAGGGCGCCCGCCCTGGACCCTGGGGCACCCGCCCTAGGTCTGCAACCAATCAGGATGAGTCTCGCGGATTATGCCCCACCGACCTAAAGGATCAAGGAAAACCATGCGATTAATGTCGGTTTGATCCGACGGCCCAGGTTCACTTGAAGGGACTATATAAGCAGGACCCCTGGCCCCTGGAGAGGAGAATCCAAGTCCATTATTTTCATATTTTCCAGAGAGGATTCAGAGAGAGAGGTTCCCTTAGGGTTCCCACCTCATTAGGGCTTAGCATCCAATGTGAGATTAGACTTAGTTCTTCTAGATTGAGAGAGATAGAGTGGAGGTATAGATCGAAGGAAGCCCGGCCTGTCGGTGACTACTTCGAGGTTGTACCTGCAGGATCAAGTTCTCCTAACCCGAGGCTTGCTCCTAGGATTCTTCAGTATTTCGACTTCTAAATTCTAGTAAGTTCTTTGTTTTATTGTTCTTTGGTTTATGAGTTTACTTTAATCTCTTCGCGTAGAGTTTAGAGTAATCATCTCTAGCGTAAACGAGGTGTTTGGGCTAGGATACTCATAGATATCCCCTGTCTAGCCGGACCGTGGTAGTAGCGAGGAACGTGACATTTCTGTAGCTACCTTTGTATTCCATATCCCGTTAGCAGGATCGATAGGGTTTATAGGTGCGGGTCGAACATCCTTTGAGGTGTCTAGATTCCGTGAGCCTCCCCAATAGAGCAGTAGATCATCCTTACCAAGGTTAGAACGAGAGTGCAGTTGCAATCTTCTCTATACATCGCTCACATCAAATCACAGTGGTTGTAGCCTAAAGGTTAGTAGTAATAGATTTGGTTAGTCAGATGCACGCTTTCTCCTAGTGGTAAAAAAATAAATACGATACTCTGGATAACATCCCGGGTGAAGTGCTCACCGATATCCGTGCGCTTGCGGATCCTATTTCCTAATTGAGTTACCAAATATCAACAGTGGCCATCCTCTCCGTGGCCAAGCTACCCTGGTGAGCCTTAGGCTCATCTATCCATTGTTCTATGATCACCATGTGCTCGTGATGCTTATACGCTTGAACATTTTTCATTTCAAGCCCAGCTTTAGCTGGAACAACACCTTGTCGTGATGTCTGCACTGTTGACGCTGCTCTCGCTGATGGCAACTCACCCCTATCGCATCTCCGCTTCATTCTTCAAGCCTTACGTGTTCGCGGTGAGCTCCTGTCACTCCCCATGCCATCCGCTCTACCTCTACTTGGCTTAATCGATGGGAACGCCATCGCGGCACTCGCCGTGCCACCGTAGCCGCCATGGCTAAGGCCAAGCTCATGCGGAGCTGTAATCCGCCCGACCGACACCTTGCCTTCATGCGTTAGGTCTTAGGGAAATTGTTGGTGCCGTTCTCGCTATTAGATATCCCACCATCGTCGTGTTTCACTTCGCTGGAGCACCACCACCCACCATGGTCACCATCGTGTGTGACACAGTGCGTTGGAGGTTCACCTGGTGCCGTCGTGGTGTGCGAGAGAGAGAGGAGTAAGCCATGGAAGTCTGCGCCGCTGGGGACCTTGCCGTCGGTAAGTACCCGCCGGTGAGAGGCGGCACAGCCATGATCAACGCGGGGGTGCGATGCTATTGACCAGGTCCCGCTGGTCAGTGACTGGGGGTAGGGTGCGGGCCGGTATAAAAAGGATTTCTATCCTTTTTCTTTTTTTTTTGAAAATGTTTAAATGTGCAAATTATTCTTTAATTCATATAAATTCAGAGAAGTGTGATAAAATTATGAAAATTTTTGTGTAGCCTCTCCAGATTGTACTCTACCTAGGAAAAATGTGATATGAGCATTTTTGGTAATTTTGCTATGATAAAAAATTATCTCTTTAATTAATAAATGCAACTTCCATGATTTTTATAGGTAAAAATCAATAACCTTTAATCATGAAACTTTGTGAGTATGTTTTACATGCTTAGACCTGCCTTCACAAAAATTATGGTAATGTTTTGATAATTATAATTATATATCTAATTATATGCCTTTAATTAATTGATTAATAAATGGTAAAATAATTAGGAAAAATCATTAAATGACTAAGGTGTGATTTTGGATTTATTGTAGGCCTTGGGACATGAAACCCTTACTGTTCCTTGGCAATTTCATTTGGTGGTTGTGTTACTCATAATCCACTTGTTAATAACCAATAATTGCTTTGTGAGTAATTAATCAACTTTAATTACGAAGGAAAGTTGTACTCAAGTTAGTTAATCATACTTGATCATCTTAAAACATGTTAAGTATAACATCATTCTGAGGCACGCATATTTACCTACGTTTAGTGATCGAGAGTGGAATTCCGTTGTTGATCAAATCCGCAAAGTGGAATTCTTTTCTATCGGAGTTGGTTTTCTTATCGGTGTTTATCTGAAGTGCCTGACAACCTCAAAACTGCAGGCAAGCCCCAAAGCATAACCCATTTCCTTGTATTTTATAAATGTTATTCACATAAGTCTATGCTTTGATGCATTTAAGTAAAATAGGAGTTGTTTGATATACCAATTGCTGCATACCTACCTTGTCTTTTCAATATCTATCCTTGTCACTGAGATAGTAGTAGTAGTTAATAAATTCTTAGTCATGCTTAGTTGAGAAGTGTTGCGCAATAAGTTAATGGTTCTATACTCAGGGTTCGTCCTGAAGTATGAGGATGATTATGATTTTAACATGAGACCGGGCAGAATCTTGGCTTGCGTCAGGTTTGAGTCCTGATGTAGTGCCCCGCCTATGTCGATTGAGGACCGTACCATTGTAGGTTTGCTTGTGTTCAAGACTTTGTAGTACTGGCCACATACTCCGGTAAGCCTAATACCTCGACTATTCTATTATGAGAAAAGACAACTGCGCACTGGGAGTGTGGAGATGGTGAGAGTAGCATGTACCCATCATGTGTATCCACCAGGAGTGGTGCACGGAGGTGGAATACTGTGCTCTCAAGTAGTGCAGACCGGTTCACGTTTTGGAGGATCCGAGTGAAGGTTGATATATGTAGGTTCACGGCCGGCCCTAGACCTACAAGTGTCATGTGGTAAGGAAACCCCAGCTGGGCCAAATCGATTCGAATCGCCGTTGCTTCTCAGAGAAGAAGACTCGATCCTCTTCCCTACATCATAGTTAATAACTGAAACAGTGATACTGATGATCATAATCAGATGATTGATGAAGTGATTGATTTAGATCAGATGCTAATGAGAGACTTATAATTATTTAACTTGAGCTAAAACATTGAAAGTAAGGATCAACTATTAGTAAGCATTTCTGCAAAAGCTAATCATGATTCTTGCTATGGACTTACCTTGATTCCCTGTTAGCCTACATATCGTTGGAGTCTTTCCTTTTCATCGGTTAAGTCTTGTTGAGTACCTTTGTACTCAAGGTTTGTTAAACCCTTGTTGCAGGAGGAGAGCTAGTAGTAGAAGAGTTTGTTGTGTACCCTTAGGCAGCGTAAATCTCTCTTGTGTGTTGCTAGTGGTACCTGTCATGCTACCCTACTGCCTTGTTGGAAAAACTTAAACTTTGTAATACTTATGAATGATTTGTAAACTTATGGTTTGTAAGTCTTCCACTATTTACTCTGTTGTATTCTATTTGAATATTTGTACAAACTATTGTATTACTGCAATGTTTTCTATAATGGATCCTACTCGAAAGAAGAAAGTGGATGATTCAGGGTTCCCCGAGGACACCCGATAGACTACCAGAGTTGTTTGACTTGCATGTGCAGCTATCAGAAGTCTGGAAGACAATGGTAGGCACATGTAGGCCACATGACTTGGGTTGTTCTTCCACATCCCAATCATCATTGGCCCTCACAAGCTGAAAGCCATCTGTGACATGGCTGTGGGCATGAACATCATACCTTTGGTAGTCTACAATGACGTGTTGCAACTCAGAGCCCTAAAAGATCCAGATGAGAGGGTGGTGCTACCAGATCAAATGACTCGATGGATTGAAGGGTACCTAGGTGACATCTGCTTAACAGTTGGTGGTGGCTACATAATAGCCGACTTTGTGATCTTGCACACCGGTTATGATCCAAGAGATCCCATTATTCTAGGTCGACCTTTCTTGCATACCATGAAGGCTTCAATCTACATCGCTTCTGCCAACATGCATTTTGACATCAACGGGAAGAAGAGAAGATTCGCCTTCAATCCTCCGTATCTGCAGAGGTATCCATCCCGACCTAGTTAGGCTTGCCTCAGTAATGTTAACTCCCTCGAGATATTGAAGACCAATTTTTACCGAGAACCGGTCATCAAGGGGTGGCAAGACATCTCTTGGCCAGTCAAGAACGGTGATCCTGGCCGTCACATTATCATAGTGTCGATCGGCACTCATTCTCTACAAGCTATTTGTGATCTGGGCTCAGCAGTTAACATTATTCCATTGTCTATCTGTGATAATGTGTTACAACTCGCTCCATTGCTCAAGATAAACATGCACGTTAGATTTGCAAACCAGTCGACTCGCCGCATCGAGGGAATTGCCGACGACGTCAAAGTCCTAGTCAGGGACTCATGTGTGGCAGCAGATTTTGCCATACTAAACACCGAACGTGACGAGAGCATACCTATCATCCTGGGTCGACCATTCCTACATACAGCAAGGGCCTCCATATACGCTGGGACAAACAATGTCCACTTCGACATAGAGGGGAAGATCAAGGAGTTTTCTTTCAGACTCATAGGCCTCTCAACATGTCACGTGGACGGTGCTCCAAGAAAAACCAAGAGACAACTCTAGGTCCGAGGGCTCCGTAGTCCTCGTGGCTAGGAGAATATTACTAATCTCTCCTTCTCACCCAGGTTAGCTATGATCTAGGGCTATCTCGGGCTAACTCTCTTGTAACCACTCCATGACCAAAGGAGGCACAAGCAGGATAGTCAAGTCAAACCCAAAAGAGAAAACCTCGATACCTAGGAAACTCACAGCAAGAAACCCGATAACTGGACAAATCGATTTCTTATATACCAGCTGGCGCCCGACCAGCCAACCAAGACTACAAAGCGTTGCACAAACAAGAAGCAGCCCACCATACGAGTTCAAATCAACCGACTACTGGAGGCTGGTTTTCGTACGAGAGGTCATCTTCCTGGAGTGTCAAGCAAGCCTGTCATGTTACATGATGAATTTTTTGTAAAGCATGCCTTAAGGATAATGTCCCTGTCAAAGGGATAGGTCAAATTGTAGATTCAACCTCCAGATGTGACTTGCTACATCTTCTAAACACTTATTTGGTGTGTCGCCTAGTTAGCATGAGCATAGATGATGAGGAAAATACTGCATTTGTAACCCCTTTTGGCGTGCACTACTCTATTTAAATATATTCATTGGTTTTATGAATTTTAGTTTTATATATCAGAAAGTGTGTTCATATTGTTTTTCAGAGGCTAGTCTGCCACAATGTGTTCATATATTGATGATATCGTTGTTAAAAGCAAATTCCAAGGTGAATTAATCACCATTCTAAGGAAACTTTTAATAGCCTGCCGCATAATTCTAAATCCCGGTAAAATTTTCTCTGGCGTCTCCTTGATAAGCTACATCCTCGGCGAACACCCGATGATCAAGTGTCTGTCCAATAAACTGTTGGTGGTCACTATTGCATATTTATAACCACAAATTATAGTCCGAAAAGGAGAAATAAACATACTTTTGACACATATGTCTTTACTATTGACCTAGTTCCACTTGTTTCTAGAGAAAACATGTTTTGCAGGACAACATCCGGAAACAAGTGGAAAAGGCACAAAAACAAGGAGAAAGCGCAAAGCCAAACGCATATTCTAGAAGTGCGCAAACGAATAAAAGGAGAAAGCCCACTCAACTACCAAATCTGGGCCAAGCACCGGCGTGGACATGATCCAAGCCCAGCCTAGAGCCCATAGGAGCAAGGTAGTGGCGAGTGGGGCTAGGTGCGCCCGCACCCCCACCACCGCCTCTCGGGCCCATCTTTGTCAAGCGGTGCATTGATGACGCCTAGGATCGGTTTTGAGTAGTTTCCTATTTTATCTCCCCCAAACCGACCATGTTGTAGTATAAAAGGAGGGGTAGAGCTCTCATTTCAAAACACACCACACTTGAGCTCTCTCTCCCTCCACTTGTATCTTTTTACCTTTTAGTAGTAGTGTAGTTGGAGCAAGGCAAGCTTCATTGGAGAGCTTGAACATCTACAAGGAATCTTGGTATGATCATTATGAAGAGTTCTTCTATGTTCTTGTTCTTATCATATCAATATAGTTATGTTATGAAATTAGAGCTATGTTCTTGTGCACAAAGAACTTTATGCTTAATCTTTCATACAACATACATGTTTAGACCAAAACCTAAATTGAGGTAGTAGGTTCTACTTTAAGATTAGTTTTGGTCATTATACTCTTGTGGGTTCATCGTCCATCCCCGTGGCGGATACTCTAGTAGAGGGCTCTATTAAATGTCGGATATCCCTTCTGGAACACTAGAGTAGTAGTCAAAAGAGTAGACTTGGTGTCTAGGCTAGAGGCTACCTTTGTTTGCCTCGTGCCATACGGTTGAGGGGTAGGTGACAGGTGGTGACAGCCCTGTTTGTCCCTTATAATCCCCCATGTGGTGCTTCAGCGTAGAGCTGTAGGCCAGCAACGCTTGGCAGACCAAGTGTTATCCAATGCCCGAAGTAAGTTTATAGTGACCAAAGCTATCTTAACTTAGGATCTCTACCTTTAAACATTCATGTATTTGTATGATCTACTAATCTTAGCATAGCTATACAAGATAAGCCTACTCCAGTTTAGCTATATTCTTTTATTCTTTATTCTTTCTTTTACCTTTATCCTTGAGATTGACTTGAGTGTGTGTGTCACACTATCCAATATTTATCATGGCTTACCCTTGTTATGAACATTGGTATATTATACAGTCATGTTATCTTGACCATGTCCCTACTAGAGACTTTACACCATGCCTTCCTTTGACAAAATATAAATGAACGATACCCGAATACTTTCGGGTGAAATGCTACAATGATATATCCATGTGCTTGCGGAATATTTCTGCATGTGTTTAGAAATATCGTCATGACGTTTTTAGTGCCATTGCTAGGAAACACCAATCCTAGTGATTGCACTAAGAAACGCCAACATAAACCTACAAGAAACAACGCTCTGTGCACACTAGCTTCCGGGTACTAAGTAATTAATTTATACTTCATTCAAGTTCTATTCATTAAGCATCTAGGTCAAAGTGTTTTCTTTACATTGGTACCTTTACATATTGTCGAGATGCCGCCGATAGAATCTGTAACACCCCTGGTGTTTGCCTTGCATCTGTGCATCTTATGAGCATGACATGAGCATGTGCACCCTCATTTCATGTGCATTGTCATTGAAACATCTGCAACATTCATGTTAAGTGTATGTACTATGTGTATACTTGCTTGCAGTAATAGCTCATGTATGCCTTAGACTTGTAGTAGTATGATGTGTGACACAACACCTTGAAACATGATCATGCAACACATGCAACATGCTTAGTTAACCCATGCAACATATGCTTGCAACACAATGTTTCAATAGTTCTTTTAGTTTTGTTTCAATGCACTTTGGGGTGTGACTTCTGCTCATATGAGATGCTATTGTGTAAATTGTTGCTTGGAAACATTTTTAACATGTTAGTGGAGCAAAATATTGCTAGGGTAACATGCCAAGTTTAAACTTGCAACAAAGTCATGAAACATGGTGAAACATGGGGTTGCAACAAAATGAGAAATGTGACTGTTTGAATTGTTTCAACACATGTGGTACTTAGAAGTTGGTGTAACAAATGTGTAGAGTGGTTAATTATGGTCTAACACACCTTAACTACACTTAGGGTAATTAGTGGAGCACTGTTCATGTTGACCAAATTGACTAATTTGCCCTCTAGGTGAGGTTTGACCATGAGATGACCTATAGAGTGTCTTACTTTGACTGTTTAAAAAGTCTAACCTAGAGATCTTGCATGGATGTGCACCCTTCACCAAAGTTGTAGCAAATTTATCAAGGAACAAAAGTCTCAATATGGCCATCTCATGAAAATGACTGGAACATGCTCATACAGGGCCCACAAGTCAGTTAGAGGACTGCCCAACACTTAGCAAAATTTTTCTAAGTCATGCACTGACTTGCAGTTTCATGTAACCCACTTTAGGGCTCTATAGTTCCTAATCCAGGCTGAACTAGCTCAAGTCCATATTGACAAAATTTTTTGATCTAACGTAGCTCTACAAGTTTGCTAATATTACCTATCGCTAACTCGAGCTGGTTTGGGAGATAGAAGGTGCTTAATATGGAGTTTCAGTCGGTTTCGAAGGGCTTTCAGAACTGAATTCAAAATCTTCAGTGTTCTTCATGGCCGATCGGCTTGGACACACGGCGTCCATATGCCAGCGTAGGCCTCACCTAGCCAGGCCGCGTCGCTCCATAAGGTTGCCACCGAGCCGCCCAGCTTGCCCCACCCCATTCACTCCACTCCGCCCACCTCGCCGAGCTCGCTGAGGCGGTGCAAGGTGACGCCGCGCGCGCCGGGCTTTGAGCGAAGTTGAGGGAGCTTTGGGCGTTTTCGCCACCACCGCCGTGAGCTCGACCTCGCCGGAGTTGTGGGCCGCCGTGGCCAAGATAGCTAGAGTCTCTCTCCTCCTTCTAGCTAGGAAGCTTCGCCGTGCTCTCTTGATGCTCAAGCCGAGCTCGGGCGGGCCAATGGGGCACCGCCGCCGGGGATGTGCCACCGTGAATAGCGCCGCCGCCGCTGCACTCACCGCCGGTTGACTAGGCTAGGGTTTAGGGGCCCTTTTCTACCTTGTTGGAATCGCCTCGCCGAGCTGGTCACCTTGGTGACCTCGGCGTCACTGGCCGGTGAGCCGCTGGCGAGCCTCGCCGGCGTTCCCCTCCCCTCCTCTGCTTTCGGCGTCGGGCTGAAATCGGCCGCGGGTCGAGCCGCCTTAGTGGGCCGGCCCGAGTAGGGTTAGGTTTTTTTGTTGTTATTTTATTCAATATAATTGATTTGTATTCAAACTTTAAAAATGCATATCTCCTGTTCTAGAGCTCTAAATGAGATGGTTCAAATTTTGGCATGCTCTATTTGTTGTCTAGTTTATAATAAAAATATAATATGTGCCATGTTCTGTTATGAAAAATAGAGTTACTAATTATCTCTTTTAATCATGTGGGAAATAGGGGTAATTATATCTTTTTCTGTGTAGCTCCAAATGGTATGAAATTTTTATGGTGTACTGTTAATATCATGAATAGATTGTAGTTAAATTTTCATATAATTTGGACACGGTATGTAGGAGTTATGTATTTCTTTTGTTTGCTTGGATGGATTTTGTGTGAATTTTCATAATTTTTCCATAGATCTAGTAAAGGTAAAATTTGGTGAGTGTTGTTCTTATGCTATAAGGATGCTAGGAAAAATATGAAATCTGTTGTTTCATACATTTCAATAGGGTTTCCTATTTATGCTAGAAATAGATATGTCATCTGTTATTTTCGATATAGCAAGTTCTTCTTGTCCAATTGCTTTAAAAATTTTATGGTAGTCTATGTGAAGCATGAGGTAGCTACTATAATTTGTATAGATTTTTCTGTGTAGTTTTACTATATGTTGCTTTAATCACCTAATTAACTAAATAAATTAGAAAAGGATAATAAATAATTTATTTAGAAGTTGGCACTACACTTTCTGGTGTTCTTTGGATATGTGCAATAGTTAGTAAACTTGGTGTAGCTCAATTATGCTTTGCATCATCACTAAATATTTAAATTAGAGAATCTGCCATTTCTGGACAGATTTTGGAAGGTTATTAATACTCTATGAAAATGATGATTTCATGTTTTGTGGTTTATAACAAAGTTGTTGTGAATTGCCTGATCTAGCTGCTGTTAAATGTTGGTGGCATTTGGCCATATAGTGTAGGACTTATAGCTGTTCAAAGTTGGTTCTCAGATTTGGTTGCTCTCTGTTTGCGTAGAATAGATTCTGTGTTTACTTGAATTCGACTTGGTTAACATAAGAATCATGCTTTTATGTTTATAAATAAATTGTATAGAATTTCATAAGCTTTCCATAGTGTCCTCTTGCAAGTCATTTGATTTGTAGAACTCCAGTTATGAATTTTCTTAGCTACTGCTGTTAACATGTGGGAAATGCTAAATTTCTGGAATCTTGTTATGTGTGTGTTTAGTCTTAACTTTGTGGCACTTAGTGGTTTCCTAGGGATGTTTAAACATATTAATACCAGAGAGGAGGATTGCACCTAAGTTTAAAGTGATTTGAATAGAGCACCACATGACTTGGTTTGTGATTATGATGTGGCTGTGTCATTACTTTCATCTTCGCATCACTCATACATGTTCATAGATCATCATGTCATCCTTGGTGCATACATGAAATTCATTGGGTGCATATACATGAAATAGGTGTGCCGAGAATCGTGCCACGAGTGAAGCTCCGCAAAGCGTGAACCCCGAAGTTGGAGTTCGTTCAGGAGCCGGAGGTCCAGTCCGACGAAGCCGGAGAAGACGTGGGAACCGTTCTTGAAGCCAAACCTTGAACTATCTTCTTTCGTTA